>QJPP01002110.1:0-35330 GCA_003996215.1 Jaltomata sinuosa | reverse complement strand
ATGTGCGGGTCAAGATTGGTAAGCTTATATTCCCGGCCGACTTTGTGATCTTGGATTGCGAGGTGGATTTCGAAGTTCCCATAATCTTGGGACGACCGTTGCTAGCTACCGCGAGAGTGTTGGTTGACATGGAGAAAAATGAGCTGACCTTCCGATTGAACAATAAATTGGTCAAGTTCGATGTGTCCAAATTGATGAAGCAACCAAGTGACATGAGGGTGGTCGCGGTCATCAACACCATTGAGGAACCTCCTGCGGATGTGCACCTTGAGGAGAAGTGTCTGGGTGAAACTCTAGCTGTTGTAAGAAGGATGGTGCGAGAGAGGAAACATGTAGAGGAAGGCGGTGAAATTAAATCGAGAAAACGAAAACACCGCAAGAGAATCTGCAAAGAAAGAGCGAAGAAGTTGTCGCGACTAGCGATGGAGCCCAAAGAGGAAGCTGGAACGCCACACTCCATTGAGTTCTCTTGTTTTGGAGACCCAGGCGGTCTCCAACATCATTCCAGAATCTAAGTCATATTGACTTCACAGGTATTCCTTTATTCTCACAGCTTTTAGTTTTCATATGTATGCATTGGGGACAATGCATGAGTCTAAGTTGAGGGTGTTGGGAAACCTGTGAGTCACCACCGAGGGTTTTTGTTGCCGATTTCTTTTCCCTTCGGTGTGCTATCTAGTAGAACCGGCATGTTTAGGTTGTTAGTTTAAATTTTTTTTTAGTGTCTATAGCAAGCATGTGTTGTTCTTGTCTAAAAATGAGGCCCCTTAAAAATTTTCTGGTTTTGAGCTTATGTTGAAACGATTGACTGTTGGGATCCTTGTATGTCATTGTGTGATTATGAGTAGAATGAGTATGCTTAAGCCGAGCGGTTGTTTGATAGTTTGTAGCGATATAGTTTCTTGGTGCCAAGAGCGTGTGAGATTATTGTCATAAATTCTTACTCCGTGCATGCATCTAGAACTTGCCCGGTCTATTTTGTTAAGTTTGAAGTTTGGTTGCTTAGGAAAGGATCACAGGCCCTTTTTGATGCAGTCCACTTAGCCTATATGACCGTCCAAATGCAAATAGTCCCTTGATCCCTGTTTGAGCCATAATTGACCTTGTTTTTCAATAACCTGTCACTATTCCTGTTTAACTTTGAATCCCTATTTTGGCCCTGGTCCTTCCTTGGACATCGTGCACCTCAACGTAGGCAAAACAACCTAAGTTGAGGGTGGCTACTATAGTGGTAAACCCTGTTTTGGCCCTGGTCCTACCAATGGACATTGTGCACCTTGACGTAGGCAATCAGCCTAAGTTGAGGGTGGCTACTACAGTGATAAAGGAGAAGAAAAAGAGGATGGAGATGATTGTTGTTGAATAGAATGAAAATCCGGGTGTGCGCCTAAGAAAAGAAAAGAAAAATAAAGAAAGATGAAAAAGATCGAAAAAGAAACAAAAAGAATTGTCAATAAAGAGGCCGCACCTGTATCTAGAATCAAGGAAACAAAAAGGTGAATGAGGATGGATAATGTGAAGTTACGTGGTGATAAGATGTAAATGGTTCCAAGGAGGGCTTAGTCACTAACCCCTAAATGTATCCTACCTGCACCCGAAGCCTCATTACAAGCCTAAACAAGTCTTGTAGTGATCCTGAGCGGCTTTCTGAAGAACTGAAATAGAATAGTAAGGGCAAGCCTATGGTATCGCATGTGCATTGTTTGAAGTCGTTTGTGAGTGTGAGCGTCTTACCTAGTCCCAAATCTTGTGTGTGGGATTTCTTTGTGGTGAGGGCACCAAGATGTCTATATTGTCTATTGATTGTTAGGATAGCTACGCGTGTGTATGCATAATATTCTATCATATCGGAATGACATGTTTGGATCCTTGCAAGTTAGTGTTTCATACAGTCGTGTGCTACAAGGGAGCTTGATTTAATTGAATAAGTTTGAATGACCATGAGTTGCTATAGACATGAATTCTTGTTCTTAGTTGAGTCGTTTGATTGTTTTATGTTATGTTGCTTGCGGACAAGCGAACGTTTTAAGTTGAGGGTGTTGATGTGACGCTAATTTACGTCACTTTCGACTCCTTTTTACTAAGAACAATCGTACGTTTTCAAGCAACCATTGTTGTTTTTGATGTTTTTATGTTGTATTTGTAGGAAAGGGAAGCAAACACGAAAACGGAAGAAAATACGAGAAAAACGAAGTTCTGCCTAAGAGTGACGGCCTGAGTGACGGGCCGTCACACATGTGACGGTCCGTCACTGGGACCGTCACACCAAGGCAGACTTCCAGGCGGCACCACTGCCTAGCAGTGACGGTCCAGGCGACGGTCCGTCACTGCCATGACGGTCCGTCACCCCTGGCCGTCACGCTTAGGCAGTGACTCAGTCGGCGACCCGCGTTTTTGGGGATTCCTAGCCCGTTTTGAAATTGGTTTCTATTACTCCTATAAATACCCCATGTTAGGTTATGTTAAAGGTGTCGAATATTATTTTAAATTATTCACCCATTAGTTTAAAACACGTTTTAGTTGGTTTTTGAGAGGAACAACACGGTTCATTCTCTTGAATTCGTGTCTTGATTCGTTCGTGAGTTCTTGGTGTTCTTGTTCGTGGATATTGGAAGATTGATTATTTTCATTATATTGTAAGATTTTTCTTCCTTTTATGATGAATACAACTATTTTCTCTTATTTATCGAGCATGAGTAACTAAACTCCCGCAACTAGGGTTGTGGGAGCCATGGCAAACGTAGTAATATAGATTCCGGGTAGCATTGGGTTCGATATATGTATTGTCACGTTGTTAATCATACTTTATGTCACGTTTTCTAGTGGTTGCAAACATTAGAACATGCCTAGGGTTAATTTGCTTGAGTAAAGAGATTAAAACCGGGAAAAATTGATTAACGACAAGGATTCGAGACTACCAACTCTCGTCTTAAAGATTAATGCCGTAACTGGATTAGTCTACTTGATGTTAGGATTGAGAGCTAAAAAGCACATCTTTTTGTGATCGAAAGAAGATAAAAGGAAATTTGTTTATTTGGTCGAGAGACGTTTAGACGATACAATAGACGCAATCACATCGTGACACGCATATAGAAAGAACCCGGTTAAGCCTAGAATTGATATTGTTACAACGCCATGGTGAACACATCCCTAGTTCATCCTCTCATACTGATTTAAACTCCTACGTTTATTATTGTTTTGTTTACAATTTGATTACAAAACCCCCCTTTTTATTTATCGGAAATAATTGATCACTAGTCATCTACTTCACTAAAGTCTTAATCTTCACCATATTCTCTGTGGGATTCGACCCCAACCTTGTTGGGTTCTTTACTTGACAACGATCGCTTACGCCTCGTTAATTTGAGGTGTAGTTTGAGCGTTATCAGTTCACAATAGAAAATACATATCCATATGTGTGCTGACAAGTCAACCATGCTGTCTATAATCATAAAATTGTATATAGGCCATCGAGGTGATAATGATATCTAGAATCACCAAGATATATACAAAGGCCTATAAGGCTGTCCTGCTGATAGTACAAAATTAGCAAGACCAATAAGGCCGATAATATACAACAATACAATCTCTAGTCTGCAAGCCTCTAACATTACTATATTTGGTTGGAATAAGACCCCGACCTACCTATCAACTATCTACAACAAAAGACGAACAAACATCTAAATCTGACAAATCCAAAAGAAGTGTAGCTGGCCAATCTACTAGAACTCGGTAACACTACTGATAAGTTGGTAATTTACCAACTTATTAGAATCTTAAGCACACACAGATAGAAGCTTTGCTGAAAATTATTAGAATATGTTGAACATTTTCAGACAATATTTTTTTATAAGAATATATAGTCAGTTTATATCATTTAGCCACAGTTCACGCATAGTTAGACCTCGCATTTTTAAAATTTTTGGGCTATTTTTCTTATGTAAAACAAATATGGCTATATTTATTGCAAACTAATTGAATTTATTGTATATATACAAAATTAGTTCTCTTAAATGCAGACATTTGTGTGAATTGAAGATATATAAGGATTTGTACCCAAATAGGCAAAAGAAGAAAGCCAAGTTGAGAAAAGAATGAAGAAAATCATTCTGATGAGTGCATGTGCCAGACTTTCATACCGCAAGTTCCCACCTACATTTTATGGGTGATGCACATGAGGCAATTTGGACACTAGCCAGGATTATAGGAACCTGCGTGCCGGAAGTCCTCACTCGTGGCCACAGGTGCTAACGTATGTGAGCCGTAAGTCACCCGAGGGGTAGAATCATCCAAAATTCATTAGTATATTTGGGAAGCTTCCAATAATGTTTTTGGGACTTGTTCAAGGAAAATTACACCTAGTTTTCCCCGAATTTCTGTATTGTAGCTAGTACACTTGAAGAAGTACAACTCTTACATTCTTCTTCTTCTAGAATTGTGAAAACACCATTATTGAAGGTTGAAAAGCTTGAAATTGATATTAATTTCTCATTATGAATGGTTTTGAGGAACTATTTTATGGTGTAATTTCTCTTTCCGAATTGATTATGAAGTATGTATCTATTGAATTCTTCGAGTTTTAATCTAATAATTAATGGTTGCAAATATTAGTTGAGTCTTCTAATATCACTTTTGCTTGAGAGAGGGAAATGGAACTGGGTAAGGATTTAATAGTGTGTATTTGGGGCTAAAACCTCATCTAAAGGCTAGAGCTAAAGATAGTCTAGGCCTACCCAAGCAATTGTTTGGTTGATTATTGAGTATGGTTTTTGGGGTTCGAGAGAATCCAAGAATAGACATACTCATAGGTTGAGAAACTTTGAGTTTAGCTAAAACCAATGCTATCTATGCTATAATTTTTTCTAAGGCATCTAGTTAATACCTATAAAATCTACTCCCATCAAATGTGCACCCTTAGATTCTCTAATCTTGATACCAACAATTGTGTAACTTTATTGTCTTTGTAAACTTAATTGATTTATTATTTAAACTAGTTCCCCCATTTTACTTTATTATTTTATACAATACGCTTACTTGTGTGATTCAATTTACTAACCTTGGAGAATCTAACATCTAATCTATGTGGGAAATTTACCTTGACCTCTTATAGGGTACTTGTTTTGCAAACGGCCATTTACATCTCATTCATTGGAGAGTAATTTTGGATGTTGCAAAAAATGGCACCATTGCCAAAAATGGCACCATTTCCAAGGATTTAAAATTGATTGCCATCTTTTGTTTGTTGATTCACATTTGTGTTGCGTCTTATTTTTCTTTTACTTTGTATTTTGTTATTTGAATAGGTGAATCAATGAGTCAAGCTAGTGACAATTCTAGCATTGGAAGGTTCTTGGATGTTGAAGATGAACCAATTAGACATGGTGTAGCGGGTGCTAACCAACATATAAGGAACTTCATTGAAATATGCTAGTCGTTTAACATCCCCAATATCAGCCAAGAATCCATTTGGCTAAGATTATTCCCATTCTCTCTCAAGGGAGAAGCAACATCATGGTTGGAAGAGCTTCCCGAAGGCTCTTATCATTGCATGGAATGGATTAGTCGAGGCATTCCTAGATCATTTATTACCACTCTTAAGAATGCTTTAACTTCGTGATGAGATCATACATTTTTGTCAATTACTGGGTGAAGCCTTACATGAAGTTTGGCTAAGGTTCAAAAAGAAAATATTATTGTGTCCAAATCATAGGTTACTGGATGGAGTATTACTTTGAAGTTTCTATCAATTGTTGGACTCTATGAATAAATCTATGGCTAATAACTTAGCGGGTAGCTCATTAATAGACCAAACATATGGCCTTGCTAAGGCTTTGTTGGATCAAATGACAAAAACTAATTGAGCTTGGCATACAAGGGAACTCAAGGTGACATCTAGTATCACCCTTGTCCTTATGACAAATGAGATGAGGCATAAAGATAAATAACATGATGAAACCCTGGCCAAAATAATGACCCAAGTGGAGTTGATCACTAAGTACATGATGGGAACTGGAGTAAAGAGTGTCAATGCCATTGGGGCTCAAGGAGCCAAAGCCCATAAGGATGATGATGCTTACACGTTGTTTGTTGAGGAAGTACACTACATGTCTAACCAAGTGGCGGGTTTATAACCTAGTTACCAGGTGCCAAACAAGGCTCTTGGAGACCAAAGTACGAGAATTAATGTTAGAGCAAGGATAAAAAAGCCTCCTGGAGAGACCGTGATGGGGAGAGAGAATGGGATGCTCATTGGAGAGATAGGGACCATAATTGAGAGGGTGATAGGTATAATCATCAAAGTTCAAATCCATATGTACCTCCTCCTAAGTGGATGCAATCCCTATCCAAATGGGTGTTAGCAACCCTGCTACTTCTAAAATTTAAGATATGTTGGCCCGAGTCTTGAAAAAGGTGGAATCCACGGATAGTGGTGTTAAAGAATTGAAAACTGAGGTATCTACCCTCACCCAAATCGTGAGTTCCCATTTGGCTTCCATTAAGCACCTTGAGGCCCAAATGAACCCATGGATAAAGGGTTCACTTTCTAGTGACACACTTCCTAATCCAAAGAATGATATCCATTGTATGGCAATTGTCACTAGAAGTGGAAAGATGCTTGATGGTGTGGGTGATGTGACCAAAAAAAGTGTGAATGAAAGGAAGAGAGATGAGAATCCAAGAGTAGTGGTAAGGCATATTCCACCCACATTAAATGATGAAGAGAAGGTGATAGTGGATGAAGAAAATTCGAGCACGGAGGAAGAAAATGTGGACTTGTCTCCTAAAGTTGTGATTGACATTGAAGAGGGAAAGGAGGAAAAGGTTGTGAATGAACCATTGCCAATGCCTAAGTGTCCTCATCCTTATCCCCAAAGGTTGATAAAAAAGAAATAGGACCATAAATTCAAAAAGTTTGTTGACTTGTTTAGAAAACTGTCGGTGAACATTCCTTTGGTTGATGCCTTGATTTAAATGATGGGATATTATTCCATGTTCATGAAAGATTTATTAAAGAAGAAAAGATTAGTTGATATGGGCACGATGGAGGTGTCACAATATTGCAGCGCGATTATGGCTAGTAATCTGGCTCTGAAAAGAGAAGATGTGGGAGCCTTTTCCATTTCTTTCATCATCGGGGTGTATTTGTTTAACAATAAATTGGGCTTAGAATCCCCCAAGCTAACTCCAATGAGGTTGATTATGGATGATTGCTCAATTAAATGCCCGATTGGTATTTTATTTGATGTCTTGGTGAAGGTTGATAAATTCATTCTCACGATGGATTTTTTTATGTTGGATTGTGATGTGGACCTAGGGGTGCCTATCATCTTAGGGCATTCTTTCTTAGCCACCGGATGAGCACTTGTGGATGTTGTTAAATTAGGAGAGCTCAGATTTCAGGTTGGTAGTGAAGAGGTCACATTCAAAGTTTGCCAATCGATGAAACCTTCGAGGAGGGTAGAGTGCTATCCATGATTGATATATGGGATGATATGGTCGATTTACTTTATGGACAATAGTTCAAGGGAGAGTTATCAGGTGATGACCTTGTGACATATTAAAATCAAGAGAAAAGGGACCCAAGAATGTTAACATGCTTAAGACACCATGCTTGGTAGATGTATACCTTGGTCCTAATTGCACTCTTCTAATCCACACCTCACTTGAGTTGCATACTTGGAAAAAGAAGAGTTGGTGACACTTATACATCCAAAGCTTTGGATGGAAATAAGACATCTCCTTGGCATTATTCTAGACCCTCCTTGATTTTTGAGGTATCATCGTCGTGCCAAGATGTTAAATCAAGCGCTTCTTAAGAGGAAACTCAAGTGTTTTTTTATTTCTGTACTTCACGCTTTTGTTGTTTTTGGTTGTGTTAGGAATGCATGTAGTTTAGAAAGTAAGAATGTGTTCAAGAGATTTGTCAAGGGAACATACGCCACACTAATGGAACGCAGGTGCACACTTGCAACACACAGGTGTAGCATATGTCACATCCAGAATACCTGGGAAAACGAAGTTGAAAATTGAGCACCTGTATCCCAACTGCAAATGCATGTGACAACCTCCAACACGCATGTACTACGCAGGTTCGAAATAGTGCACTAGGAAGAAAAATTTCAAGAATGAACCACCTATATTCCACCTGTGTGCCCTAGGTCTCCACCTGTAAAATGTATGTTCAAACACAAGCATAGGTATGCCTTTTTATACTTTGACCTGACCAGGTTGACCAAACCTGACATGACTCTGACCCGTGCCTCTTCTCCTTCTCAACCCTATAATACCCATCTTTTTCTTTTTTTTCACCATTGCAAACACTCAAAACCTCCATTAACTCACCCAAAAACTCCCTCAACTCCCAAATTCCTTCCTTCATTAATCTCCTCTCTCTCACTGCCACACAACTGTCAGTGAAAGCTTCCACCAACTTTGTTTCTCTAGTAAACTCATGGGATCTCATTGTCAGAGTTTCAAAAGCTTCAATTTTCACTCATACACTTCATCATTTTCACTTGTAGCATGCTCCCCTATATTAAATCCATGTTTATATTTATGTTGGGAGTATTTCTTTGATTTGGCATGCTAGTTGAAATTCCCCATTACCCCCAATATGCTAAGTATTTAAGTTTGAAGTTCAATTTTGGGTATTTTGCTGTTGTGGGTTATGTTAAAATTGGTGGATTGTACTTTATATAATAATGCAGGTCATTTGTGCCACTTGATAGCATGAAATATTTAGTTAGGGGTGATGTTTGAGTAACCCACTCGTAAGTAATGCATGATTTGACCCTATGATAGATTGTGTGACGTTATTCTTAAGGGCAAATCAACATTGCTTCAGGTTTTGTTTGAAATTGTAATTGTTTGGGTAAAATTGACTACCATTGTGCTCTTGAGTGGACTTAATGACTTATAATTTGTTTGGTGAGCGCGTTGGTTGAGTGTGAGTGTTAATTATGTGTTTTTTTGAAGCGATTTTCATGGTGGAACTTATACTTTGACATTTCTCGATGATAGATGGGGTAACATCCTTCTTAAGCAAAGTTGTTGAGTGTATGTTTATGTGGTCATAATGTGGTCTTGAACTTGTAGGTAAATCTTTCAGGGAAGTATGAGTACCAGTTTGACCCTTAACTTGGTCAACTTGGTGCATAAACATTTAATGGATGTATATTTACAAATGTAATGACATTTTTTGGAATGTGCGGGTCATAAGTGTTGCCCTGCAGAATGTAAGTGCAATGCAAGTGTAAGGTTGAAGATCATTCTCTATTGCCTGACACATGCATTCCACCTACTTGCTACAAGTCTTCACCTGCGAAACATAGGTGCAAACACAGGTGCCTGTGAGTTACTTCCATGCGTCTGCCTAGCACCTACACCGCACATGCAACGCATAGGTCTCCTCCTGTGAAATGCATGTGCAAGCACCGATGATAACTCTTAGTGCCAAGATTTTACCTGGCATATGCGGATCACATGTGTGCCACAAAATCCCTCCTGCGAAATACATGTGGCACGCATATGCCTGCAGACTTACTCTTAACATTCCATTCTTTTTGCATTCCAGTTCCTTTTGTTCTTTAACTTCTTGTAGTTGTCTTCTTTAGCTTACTCATGAAAAACACAATTTTTTTTTTCATTCCTTGGGACTCACATCCTTTTGTAGGACATGACTTTCAACAGGGGTAATTCTGACAGAAACACCCGAAAAGCTCCATCTACAAGCAAAAGCACGAGTAAAAGCAAGGGACCAAGCAAGAAAAAGGTCCCCAAGGTTGTTCCAGAAGTTCCTCTTGTCCCTGCTAATGAGGAGGATATAATATGTTTCTATTTTGAGGGCATGAGGCCCTATTATCTCAAGTATCGGAGTGGTCAGCCATTCAAACTGGATAAGAGCTTTAATTTGGCTAGGCTAGGAGATGAATTCCCCAACATCAACAAGCAATTCATTGAGAGGGATTGGTCACTATTCTTGGATGTACTCGAAGGTTATTATGCAAAGTTAGTGCTTGAGTTTTATGCCTCTTACCAGGCTAAACAAGACTCAATCAAGCACCCAGGAAAGACTGAGGATTTTCCTTGCTTACCCTCTATCATGGTATGGGGGAGGGAGATTAATATTACCCCTGATTCCATAAATTCTACTTATTGGGGTACACAGATAACTCCGAGGGCTGTCTTTGCAGAAAAGCTTGCTGCAAAGGGAAACCAACTCTAATGAGTAGCTAAGGTTATTGTTGTAGGTCAGCCACTGTGGGCCATTCTTGGTGGGGAGATCTGGAGATAAGACCTCAGTTTTGAAGCCAAACTGTGGCTTGATTTTGTCTACTCCCATTTCATTCCATATAAGAATGATTAGAAAGTTACAATTGAAGCTACCATCTTAATTTCTTGTATCATGTCAGGGACACATGTGAACATTGGGGAGATAGTTCGGGTCCAAATTAACAGGAAAACTTATGAGCCTGCCCTTTCTATGCCTTTTCCTGTGCTTATTAGAAAATTATATGCTAGAGCAGATGTGCCCTACTTTGATACTGACTGGTCATGCCTTACTATCGATGTGATTGATATTGAGAATAAGAGAGATGCAAAAGTTCCCAAGGTGAAAAAGAGGAACCTTAAAAGTTTGAGCATTCCAGGAGGTTCTTTTGCTGATGTTGAGATATTAGGTGCAACTATGAATACAAGTGCAGCTTCACCCACTCAATCTATTTTAGAAACTTCTATTCCCGCAATGTCAGGAAACACACCTTTGGATGCTACCTAGACTCCCAGCATCTCTTTAGCTGTCCCATCCTAGTGGTCTCCAATAGCTCGCGAAAATGACTCGTGACAATAATAGCCAGCTGGTCAAGTTGGCCAAAAATCTCCTTGCCTACAACCAAAGAGCTGTTAAGGATGGTTTTGATAGCCTTGGCAAGTTGTGTGCCAGAGTTTATATTGTTTAAGGGTTGGCAGCCTCGATACATGAGGATATTAGCAAAATGAAGGGCAAGGCCCCTGTGACCCCTACAGATTTGAGCTTCTTGGATGAAGCTATGGCAGCACTTTGTGAGGCTAGGGGCCCTATTTATGACTTGCTGGGGAACTTGAGTGGTGTTGATAGTGATGATTCTGATGAAGAAGGGAAGTTACAGTGCATTATGTATGAGTCTTTGGGTGAATCCCGCGAAGGCCTAGATCTAGCTCACATGTGAAGCAGCAAGATGATGCTTCAGCTTAGCAAGCACATGAAGGTTTTGCACCTTACATTCTATATTCTTTTATTGTGCATCAGGGTCAATTCTATTTCTTAGTTGGGGGTGGGTGCATTTGTTTGTTGGATTTGTTTGATGGATGTCTTTGATTTTGTTTCCTTTGTCAGGATTGGATGTTATTTTGATACATTTGGTTTTAGCTTTCCTTGTCGCGCTTGGGTTGTCTGTTTTGGATATTTTGTCCCTTGTAGGGCCTTTATTTTTTTATGATTTATATTATGCCCTTGTAGTCTTGACCTTTTCTTTTAGATGTGAGATTTTGCCTTAAGACCGAGTTGGTTTCACATGCCAATTGTCCTACTACCCTAGCCTTATAAATCACGCTTAGTACCTTTTCCAGGCCTCATTTATCAAATGAATTATGAGCACGTAAATTTTGTTGTTCGTTGTTTTTTTTGTCAAACTGGGTGGCATGCCCCTATGTAGATTAATAGACAACTTTCTTAAGGGAAAATGCCAGTTTTTGTATTCATTTTGAGTTTGTGTCACACTTGTCTCGAGCGGGACCACCAAAAAATTTCTTGGCAAATGATTTTTGAAATTGAGAAAGGAGGGAAAATAAATTTGAAAAGCATTCTCTAGCCATGACCTTTAAATTCTTCGTTTGTCTTTTTCTTCACAAATGAGTCACTTCACCCAAAAAGTTCCTTCCCTTAACATTGATCTTAGTTAGCCCCTTTTGAGCCTTTTACCCCTTTTTCTTAGCAACTATGTTACACACCTTGACCTTTTTGAAATCCTCTATCTTGGCACCCTTCCTCTCTAATTGCTTGTCAATTAAAAATATAGGCTAAATGCCTAAGTTTGGGGGCAAACATGAATGAAAACTTGGGGTGATTGATGTAGGCAAAAGCCTATGTTTAAGGGTGTGTGCATTAATGATTGAATGAGAAATTGAGCATAAATATAGGGTAGCACCTAATGCTTATCTTGTGAATTGCTTGAAATCATCAAAGAATGGAAGAAAGAAAGAAAAAGAAGTGATTGGTGCTACCTCTTTCCTTGTGACTGCTTGATGAGTAAACAAAGGTGTTGGGATGAATGGTTTGAGGAAAACTTTGGTTGTGAGAGGGAGTAATAAGGTGAAGTTGAATCAATAATGTGAGTAGTTTATTTAAAAGCCTAATGATGAGTGTTAGGGAGGTTCTAGTCACTTAACTAAAATGATATCCTTCCCTTAACCCTAGCCTACATAGTTTCCCACAAGTTCTTAGTGATTTCGAGCTTTGTAACTCAATATATTAGTGACGAATTACATAAAAAGCAAGCTTATGGTTTTATGTGTGTTCAATTGAACTTCTTTGAGAGAGTGAGAATTTTTTTGTTACCTTATAATCTCTATATTGTGAATTGCATGACTGTGAGTGAGATTCTCTCTTGTGGTGAGTGGCACTACAGTCTTGGAATAAATGGTGAAGTCTTGATCCCAATTGAGGAGAATGAATGCGATAAGTTGTGATGTGAACTTCGAGGCATGCCTTGAAGGTTTAGTGTCAATGAATTGAGATGCTATGTGATCTTGTTCTAAGTGGAAAAAGTTTCCCCAATTTTTGAACAATGAAGAAAAGTTTCTTAAAAAGAATTTTAAGTTGATTGTGTTGCCTTGGCCTTGTTGTGGTACCAATTGAGATTTCTGCTTTTGATTGAGTCTTTTTGTTTTGAGTGTTTTTGTTGTTTTAGTTGATTTTAGTCGTAGTAGTCCTATGTGCAATCCTCGTGTCTTAAAAAGCTTGAGACAATCCTATTCTTACTAATGTTTTGCTTGAGGACAAGCACTAGTTCAAGTTTGAGGGTTTGATAAGTTGGTAATTTACCAACTTATTAGACTCTTAAGCATGAATTATTGTCTCAATCTTGTGCTTTTAAAATGATTTTATGCCTTTGTTATCTTAAATGCAGGCATTTGTGTGAATTGAATATAGAAGAGGATTTGCACCCAAATAGGCAATGGAAGAAAGCCAAGTCAAGAGAAGAACTTAAGAGAAGAATTCTGATGAGCGCATGCACCGCACTTGGGTACCACAAGTTCCCACTTGCATTTTGTAGGTGACGCATAAGAGTCAATTTGGACACTAGCCATGATTATGGGCACTTGCTGTCACAACCCAAAACCGGGTCATAATGGCGCCTATATAACCCCCAGAAGGCAAGCCAACCCAAACTAAGTGGAAGATAAATAAAACAGTTTATATAAAGAATGCAGAAGAGAAATATAAGAAGAATAGGGCCAACAATATATATACGTACCAACTGTAATAAATACACAAAAATGGCCCTAAAGTGACCAAGAAAACAAAACATACACAAGAACCAACCCAGACCTAGTGTCATCAGTACAAGATCATCTAAAGTATGGAGTAGTTATACAACATACTCTATCTATCAAAAATACAACATATTAGATAGAAAAGTAGAAGGAAAGCAGTAAAAGTCTCCAAAAACGCTGGAAGCTCACCACGATTCGAACAACAGCTAGCCTCGAACAATAACAGGATCGACGAGGGTGGCTCGTACTAGGTGCTGCATCAGAAAAAGTGTAGTATGAGTACCAAGATAATGGGGTACTCAGTAGGCATCATAGGCCGATCGAGCGCAAAAAGATAATATATAAAATAATATTACAGAAAAGCAAGCTAAATACAGGGATCCACCTAATTCTAGTTATAACACTGAAAACAGAACTAACAGAACTAGCAAGAAGGAAACAATAAAAAATAATGAATTCAGGCAACTGACAATCCAAGTGCACTCAAGCCAATGCAATGCAATGGGATATGATGTAATGTATGAGTGCATAATAGTATAAAGCCAGAATACCGCATTGAGTGCCCAAAATACCGCATTGGGCTATGCATATATATATATATATATATATATATATATATATATATATATATATATATATATATGTATGTAGGAAGTAAAAACCCAGGACAATGCGTCGGGGGTCCAGGATGGCGCATCAGACTATAAGTATATATACTTTGAAAATAAGACCAAGAATAATGCATCAAGTGTCCGGAATACCGCATCGGACTATGAATATATAGATGAAAAAAATAGCGGAGAAAAAGTTCCGGGAATGTCCCTTGGACTTGCATAAAAGTAGTACTTTTCCTTTCCATTCCAAAATCAGTAGTAAGACCCAAGGTAACTCCTTAAAACTCAGAAAATCTTAGTGACCATAGTAGATCCCAAGTTTAAAACCAAAAGCCTCGAAAATCTTTCTTTTTTATACTGACAGGCATGAGAATGCAGCATGAGTATGTAAATTTCCACGTTCAGAGAATATAGTACACAAAAAGGAAAAATACCCTCCAACCAAGAGAACTGACCTGGAAGCTTCATCCAAATCCAAGCTATTGCCTCACGCCCACAATTTTACACACAACTAATAAAAGCAAAAATAACAAAAAAAAAAAACTATGAAAACAACGGGGAGAAACTATCTACCTCTAAAACCTCCGAAAAAGCATACTCAGGATTCTAGGCTAGCCACAACGATACTACAAGCTTCTAAACTAAGGATAACAGTAATAATTCTAATCTATGATCCAAAATGGCTAATTTAATACAAGTCACAAGATTTAAGAATAATTCTACCTATATACCAACCTAGCGTTTCAGTAATATACAAGATATAAAATCTAACTAAACTCAGTCTAGAAAATAAATCGTCATCTACCTCAGGGCCGAACCGCAAACACTAACCGCCACTCGTGTGCCTTTCCCCTTCTGAACTATCTCAGAAAGCTGTCATGCTATCACAAACACATTCCAAGTGTCAAGACGAGAAGAATGACACCCATATTACTATACGGAATAATTAGGCCAGAAATCGGGTCAAAAAATGACCCTCGGGGCCTGCGCAATGAAACAGAAAACAAAAATCACAATAATGTCGCAACGGGTAAAGAAACCCATGCCCAAAAGTTGAGCATGAACGGGACTCGTTTCGGGGCCCAAAACAGCCCCGAAGTCCTACTAGTTTAAGGAGAAATTTTAAAGAAAGAATAACGGAAATTAACGAGGAATTCTTCCCAATAAAAGTCAGGAAAATTGATCACGGACCAAGAATTATCCACCCCGAAGATCTGGAATCAGCTACATGAAATTTGGAGCTGAGAAGCTCAAGAAAATGGTAGAAAAGCTTTGGGGAAACTTTGAAACGAAATGGAGAAAAAGAGGAATATAAAAATGGATCTTACCAAATTAGAGCCAACAAATGACCATGCACTGGTAATATATTTGCCTCCAAGCTCTTGGAATGAACAAGGGTGAAAATGGAGGTTTTTGGAGCTTAGAACAATGGATAAATCATTTGGGGAAAAAGAAGAAATGAGCTGAAAAAATGAAAGGGTGGCCAACTATAAGCTGCCAGCCAGGCGCAGGGGCGGCTATCCGGGCGCAGGCAAGCTGGTTCCACAATGGCCAGGAGCATGCCACAACGCCCCAACAACAAGCAGCAACATGCTGCAGCCAAGCTAGGAGAGTTTCCAATAAATGGACCTCCGAGAACGCATCCAAGGTTCCGTGAACACGAACAAGCTCAGCTATTCAACTAGAAAAGGTGTTTCGGATCCAACGAAATCAACAAAAATCCCATCGAAGGTCGATTTAATGAAAAGTGGGTCTCGCACCCAAAATCAACTTTTAGGCCAACTATTCTAAAATAGAACCTAAGGGCCAAAATCAAGTCTGGAAGCCCTGGGACCCGAAATAATGTTCCTTCTAGTCTAAACTCAACATTCTAGATCTAACAGCACTGACAGAATTTCCATCCGAGTCCATCTTCTTCGAAAGTCAACCAAAGTCAACCATACAAGCCCAACTGGCTTGAAATCACAGAACGAGAGAGAATTCCAAGTTTAAAAGCTCCCAGATCCAGATCAAAGGTTCCGCTAGACAAAAGTCCATGCTCTGGAGCTAACAGAACTGTCAGAATTTAATTACGAGCAGGTTTACCAAGAATGATGACCGAAGTCAAAGATTTTCTAAGTTCAAGTTCTAAAAACAGAGAAATGGTCATAAAGACCTAACAAAAGATCCGGGCACCAAGCCATCAATCCCGGTAAGTCATAACTGACCTGTATCCACTGCGAGAAAGCTTAAAACACAAAAAAGCATGAAAAGAAGAAAATGACCTGGAGGATCATTACAACATCCACTACTAAAAGGACTTTCATCCATAAAAGTTAAAGAAGGTAAAAGTACCCGAAGACTCAAACAAAGATGAATACAAAGACCGCACTACTCACTCAGAAACTCAGGTGGCCTCTCCGACTGGACGGCACCCCAAAGAGCTAAACCAAAGGGAAAACTACCAACCCTCAACACCTTATCAGCCAAACTAGACTCCAACCCTTAATTCTAAAATAAACTCCAAAGGCCTTATACCAAGCCGAACCCCAAGAAACTCAATCAGAAAGCACCGACACAATGCCAAAACCAGAAGAACCAAGGCGATCAACACACAGATCTTGAACCCTCAAAACCATAACTAAACACACCTAGAAAGCCATCAAACAGAACTCTAACTCATGAATCTGTTGACTCGCAAAACCTTTCTATCTAACCTGAATCACCTTTACCAAAACCATGAAGCCTCACACACGCTGGACACTCGATTCCACCTCAAAACATCAGCTAACCCATCGGAGATCCATAGCTCCCGATTCACCCTCAAACTCTATCCAAGCCAAGCCATGGTCTACTCATCTTTTGACATCTGAAATACCAACCCAAGCACATCTTCGAAAACTGTAGTGATTTGCCCAAACTGACTATTAACCAACGAACATTACCTTTGCTAATGTCAACCTCATAACTTGAACCTAACTGAACCAACCATTGAAGCTCAACTGAAACTTTCACACCAGGGTTGGGTAAAGACACATATGAACACCCTGTGCCAACGGAGGATATTCCAACTGTAGAATGAAACCAACCTCACTGAACCGTGCCAAGTCTAAATCGGCTGAAAGTAATGGACTAGGGCAACCTGCCCAAGATGACCCAAACACAAAACTTAACCCTTGCTAGGAGTGTGGTAAACCTACCACAAAGTCTGTAGCCATCAACTAAGCTCCAAACTCTAGAAATACTGCTGCAACTTCAAACACTTGAATACCATTCGAATTTAAGATCACCCTACTAGCCTCACCTCCGAAAGAAGTCCACCACACCACGAATATCAAGTCAAAACACCCCATAAGCAAAGGAAAGGATGCCTGAACTTCAAGATTGCCACCTTACTATTGAAAATCTCAGTATCTTTCAACTCGCTCTCGAGCTCAAAACACATGCTCTACTGCACCAGTATACAAACCGCTAACTCTGAAAGCATTCAACATGTTATAACTCCTTTCCCATATTGGCGAAACCTAATCAATGTTAGAACCCCATGCAATGGACAACCTCTCAGATAATCCACTAATTCGAACCTCAAATCCTTGAAACACAAGGGCGACCAACAACCTTAATGCACCATTAGAACCTACAGTAGCCCTGCTGGCTTCAACCCATACAACCTGATCACATATGAAGCACCATCGATGACCCTCAAACTTACGCTGCTGAATCTATCCAACTAAGGTATAATGAACCTCGCACTGACAATAACACCACTAGGATCTGACAAGTCCAGCCTAAGCAAATAGTTAGCCAAGGACTGGATGTCCAAGGCCAATGACCACTCTACAACTGAAATAGAGAAGCTAAGTTATGTGCACTGCTGCGTTCTGGCCCAAAGAAGCTGCAACCAAAGAGAACTTTCCACGAACCGCCCAAAGTAACCTACTAACTTACAATTTTGAAACCCAACTCCAATTATCGACTAATTCTCTGATCGAATCCCAAGGTAGACTCATACACTGCCGATCAACACTAATGAAACTGGAGCCAACTAGACTTAAAATATAAAGTCTTTCCAATCCATAGATGCTAATGAAACTTGGGTCCTTCAAAGAATGTAGCAAGGTAATCACAGCTGATGAAACAAACCCCTAAAGGTGGTACTAGAAAAGCCTACCACCTCGAGCTCTACTAGAAGGAATTCTGCCCCAAATTTACCTAAGTACAATGCCACTGCACTCTGTAGTCGATTGAATCACATCATCAATACACTAACCAAAGTGTACCCTCTGTCATCACCTCAGTCAGCTACTAGTAACCCATACATACATACAAGAAGTCATCTCTCTCCTTTTCCAAACCAAATGGAACCCTTTCCAAAGATACTCTGAACCTGACAAACTCTTCCTCAGAAAGTCTTGGAGTTGTTCCCTTAGCTCCCACCTCGCTACTAGTAATACTCGATAAAGCAGGAAAAGAATAGGCTGAATTCCCAACTCAACTACAATGCTACAGTCCAAACTTAACGACCACACTACAATCAAAACTTAACCACCATGCTATAGTCAAGAATCAATAAGAATGCTGCGATCAAAACTCAACTAGATAGGAAACTGAAGGAAACAATAAAGAAAAACCCATATACCTGCTAACTGTCTGAACCAACCAATTAAAGACAGTCAATCCTAACCTCCCGAGAAAACAAAGCCAACCAATACTCACTTGTTCAACCAACACTATGCTCTATAAGACAAAACAACTATCCCAGACACAAAGTTACCGGTGCCACACCACACTAACTGAAAGACTCCTAGCACATGATAGATAACAACCTAGGTAGTAACCACCCAAGACCACTAGAAATTAAAATACTCAAAGCAATTCTAGAACCACGATGAAAACGAAAAATAAAGCTAACAAGACCTACCCATAAGTTTTGTCCCCTGTAGTCACCTCCCAAGGTCAACACACCCCATCCACTACTAAAGAATTCAAATACTGAGAAAACCACATGCATAAACACCAAACTCACAGAGACCACCAAAGCATAGAATAAGAAAAAACTACAATTGATTGGAAGGCCGCTACCAACACTACAAGAAGATAGAATATGCTAATGCACCTACAGTCTGAATGAGCGTCCATACACCCGAGGAATACACATAATTGAAAACAAACCTCTGACATCCCGTATTATAGGAGCGTACATGAGCAAACAACAAACAAGGACCCAAACACAATATGAATGATATGATGGAATAGGTATGATAATAGTTCTGTATGTACCTCCCCTGACACTCGCAGCTCATGGCCCCTAGTCCAGATCGACAAGATATATGCAGGTCTACATGACCACATACAAAAATTACTGGATCTCCAATGTAACTGCCCGGAGTTTATCCAGGTCTAAAATAGTAAACCGCAATCTCAAACCCCTATATAGGGAGCCCGAAGTGTATCCAAGACTAAATATGTAATAAAAATATGTCTAGCACTACAACATAGCCGAGCCTAGTATCAGTATGAAAATCAGTGATAAAAACATCATAAAATCCCTTTTTACTCCAAGAAGATCCATAAAGTCAGTTCCAAATCCCTTTTATAATCATTTTACCAAAAATGGGCCCTCAGGGCCATTCAAGGTATAGAAAATCATTTATAGTAGGCTCCTATCCAAAATAGTAGTAAAACATGTAGAAAAATCCTTTGCATGAATGATATGATCACAAACAAATGATAGCCCAATGGCTCAAAATCAACCTATCGGCCCTGCACAAGCACAATCAGCTCGAAAACGTATATAACCAACCTAAAATCATAAGTCGATGTCCAGGACTCTTGGACATTCCCAAATATCCCACCACATGTAGTCTAAAGGCATATACAAAGGCCACACCAAGCAAGAAGGGTAATACAACAATATTAGATCAAATACTACAACCTAAGAAAGAAGTAAAATGACAAAAGAAATGGGCAAGGTTTGGGTTGCCAACCTAGAATACCCAACCTAAGGAGGCCAATTAATATAGTTGCAACCAATAAATGCAAATTCTAAGGTAGGAAAAACCGTAACCTTAAACCTAGCCAAAGCACTCTCTCAAAGAATCGGGTGCTGCCCCTACCCGTGATACATATACACCCTCTAAAAGACTCAGAGTCCTAGCCATGATGTCTTAAAGAACTGGGTATCCATATATCATACCGGGAGTTGGGCTAACCCCAAACCCTTTTAGCTGAAGTGGTAAGCCCACACTCTGAAATTTTGGGGCTGAAGAAAGCACTGAAGTAACAGGCACAGAAGACTCATTATCACATGCTTTCATACTCATCCTAGACATCTGATAAGGAATGGAACAAATAAAGTTTAGAAGTAGATAGAGTTAAGTACGCACGATAAGAAGTCAATAATAGGGAACTTTTCCTAATAATGCCATGTAGCCTCCCGCATATAGGATATGGATGTCATAGTACCGATCAACGAGCCTCTACTAGACACTTTGATCTTGTACTGGTGAGACTGGTGAACCTAGAGCTCTGATACAATTCTATCACGACCCAAAATCAGGCCATGATGGCGCCTACATAACCCCCCATAAGGCAAGCCAAACCAAACCAAGCGGAAGATCAATAAAGTAGTTTATTTAAAGATAGTGGAAGAGAAATATAAGAAGAACAGGTCCAACAATATATACGTACCAACTGTAATAAATATACAAAAATGGCCCTAAGTGACCAAGAAGACAAAATATACACAAGAACCAACTCGGACCTGGTGTCACCGGTACAAGAGCATCTAAAATATGGAGTAGCTATACAACAGACTCTGTCTATCCAAAATATAACATATAGATAGAAAAGTAGAAGGAAAATAGTAAAAATCTCCAAAAATGCTAGGAGCTCACCACAATTCGAACAGTAGTTGGCCTCGAATGATAAGAGGATTAACGAGGGTGGATCATACTAGGTGTTGCATCTAAAAAAGATGCAGAGTGTAGTATGAGTACCAAGACCATGGGTACTCAGTAGGCATCATAGGCTGACCGAGCGCAGAAAGATAATGTATAAAATAATATTACAAGAAAGAAACCTAAATACAGGGATCCACCTAATTCTAGTTATAACACTGAAAACAGAACTAACCAAACTAGAAAGAAGGAAACAATAACAAAAAAATCAACCCAGGAAACCGACAATCCAAGTGCACTCAAGCCAATGCAATGCGATGGGATATGATGTAATATATGAGTGCATAATAGTATAAACCAAGAATACCACATTGAGCACCCAGAATACCACATCAGACTATGCACACACACACACACATATATATATATATATATATATATATATATATATATATATATATATGTATGTAGGAAGTAAAAACCCAGTACAATGCATCAGGGGTCTGGAATGCCGCATCTGATAATAAGTATATATCAGGGGTCTGGAATGCCGCATCTGATAATAAGTATATATACTTTAAAAATAAGACCCAAAATAACGCATTGGGTGTTCAGAATACAGCATCAAACTATGAATATATATATATATATATATATATATATATATATATATTTAGGTAGAAAATAGCAAAGAAAAAGGTCCGAGAATGTCCTTTGGACCAGCATAAAAGTAGTACTTTTTCTTTTCATTCAAAAATGAGTAGTAAGACCCAAGATAACTCCTTAAAACTCCAAAAATCATAATGACCATAGTAGATCCCAAGTTGAAAACCAAAAGCCTCTAAAAATCTTTCTTTTCTGTATCGACAGGCATGAGAATGCAGCATGAGTATGTAAAATTTTCATATTCAGAGAATATAGCACACAATAAGGCAAAACATGGCAAAATACCCTCCAACTAAGAGAATTGACCTAGAAGCTTCATCCAAATCCAAGCTATAGCCTCGGGCACATAATTTAACACACAACTGATAAAAGCCAAAAATAAAGAAAAAAAACAACTATGAAAACTAAAGGGAGAAATTACTCTACCTATAAAACCTCCAAAAAAGCATATTAAAAATTCTAGGCTAGCCACAACGATACTACAAGCTTCTAAACTAAGGATAACAATAATAATTCTAATCTATGATCCGAAATGGCCAATTTAATATTAGTCACAAGATTTAAGCCTAATTCTACCTATATACCAACCTAGCATTCCAGTAATATACAAGAAATAAAATCTAACTAAACTCATTCTATAAATTAATCGTAACCTCACTCGGCGCCGAACTGCAAACACGAACTACCGCTCATGTGCCTTTACCTTTCCAAATAGTCTCAGAAAGCTATCATGCTATCACAAACACATTCTAGGTGTCAAGACGAGAAGAATGACACCCATATTACTATACAGAAAAATCAGGCTGGAAATCGGGTCAAAAAAGACCCTCAGGGCCTGGGTAACAAAACAAAATACAAAAATCACAATAATGTTTGCAATGGGTTAAGGAACCCATGCTGAAATGTTGCGCATGAACAAGACTCATTTCAGGTCCCAAACAGCCCCAAAGTCCTATGAGGAATTATTACCAATAGAAGTCAGGAAAATCAATCACAGACCAAGAATTATCCACCCCAAAGATCTAGAATCATCCCACAAGAAATTTTGAGCTTAGAAGCTCAAGAAAATGGTAGAAAATATTTGGGGAAACTTTGAAACTAAATGGAGAAGAAGAGGAATTTAAAAATGGAACTTACCAAATTAGAACCAACAAACGACCATGCACCGGAAATATATTTGCCTCCAAGCTCTTGGAATGAACAAGGGTGAAAATGGAGGTTTTGGGAGCTCAGAACAATAGAGAAATCATTTGAGGAATAAAGAAGAAATGAGCTAAAAAAAATGAAAGAGTGGCCAGCTATAAGTTTCCAGCTAGGCGCAGGGGCGGCCATTCGGGCGCAGGTGCGCTGATGCCATAGCGTCCAGGCATAGGGAAGGCCATCCGAGCATAGGTGCACTGGTACCACATTGTCCAGACGCATGCCACAAAGCCCCAACAACAAGCAACAACATGATGCAGCCAAGCTAGGAGATTTTCCAACGAATAGACCTCCAGGAATGTATCCGGGTTTCCGTAAACATGAACGAGCTGAGCTAGTCAACTAAAAACTGTGTTCTGGATTCAACAGAATCGATGAGAATCCCATCAAAGGTCGATTTAATGAAATGTGGGCCTCGTGCCCAAAATCAACTTTTGAGCCAACTATTCCAAAATGGAACCTAAGGGCCGAAATCAAGTCCGGAAGCCTTGGGACCTGAACCAATGGTCCCTCTAGCCTAAACTCGACATTACGGATCTAACAACTCTAACAGAATTTCTGTAATGACCCTTCCGGTCATTTCCACGTATAAGTTTTGAAGTCAAGCAAATCGACAAAAGTTATCGTAAGTTTGTTAACAAATTTCCTGAACTTTGGGTCAAATGTCTCGGGGCTTTTCTCCCAATATATAAAGAGGTAGAAGTCCCCCGAAATACCAAATCGAAGGTCTACGAGTCTAGTTTCCAACGCACAAAACCTCACATCCAACTGATCTCGGAGTAAAAAGTTATTACTGTTTTACCGCGGACTGTCTGGCAGAAAACGGATTGCGAACCGGGTCGGGTTAAACGCGATTTAAGCCTCGACTTCACGTTTTAGAATGCCATTTCAGTTCCAAAACAGTGATAAAATATAAGGGAGGATCCCGAGAGAATTCTTGAACATCGAAATCGTGCGTAGGCGAATTACGAGCCTAAACTTAAGAACTTTATTAGCATCGTGCGTGTATTTGAAATATTTATTTAAAAGTTGAAATTGGTAAAAATTATATTATTATTACCTTTTTAAAATATTTTAAAGGTTCATGAAAAATATCCTTGATACGATATAAGTGCATATGTATTTATTTTATAAAGTTTTAATACTCCGTAATATTTTAACGGAGATAGTAAAATTAGTTATGTTGAAATTTATTATTATAATATAGTAGGTTTTATTGGAAATAATTTTCTATCAATTATGGTACATTTAAAATATTATATTTATTTTACCACGAATTTATGCAATACCCGAATATGTAAATAACGGGACGAAAATATTGTTTTGTCACCTTGTAAGTGCCACCTCCACTCCACGTGTAGGTGGAGGGAGTGGCCAGCACTCACCAAAGTGAATGGTGGCATTATTTGAGTTGGCAGCATACATTTATGCTTTATCCAACTCTTTCTAACAATTGCTGGATAGTTTCATATATAACATATGGGTTCCATTAGTTGCTGCCTAACTTATTTTACATTATGCAAGTATTGTTAAGCATATTCGCTAAAAGTTATTTCATTTTCTCTCAACAAACACCTCAATTACTTATCTGCTCCATATACATTCATACGTTCAGAGAAGGGAATTGGTGGAACCAATTTAACGTCATGGTTATATTAAATTGGTTGTAGAAAATCAATTATCTACGTCAAGTTGTTCCATCCCAAATCCAATTTCATTCCGATTTAGTTTTGGATTTTCTCGGAGTGGTTCGAGCTTGGACATCGTTGTTCTAGCAGCTTATCGTCGGACGACAGGTAGGTTACGGTTTATTTTCCCTAGACTCCGTATATATAAAATAAAATTGTATTAATGGGCATCCTTGGGTTGGTTTATTAGGTTGGTACCACAGACCTCGACCGTTATTCATATCCGCCTACTTTTGTTCCTCCGTTGTTTGTAGTAATTGCCGTTATATTTTATTTACCCTTGTGGTCCTGTGAGGCCTTGTTGACTCTGGAACATAGAAGGTGGGATTTTTGGGAATGTCCGCGAGTCCCGGGCATAGAATTATCCTTCTAGGCTGGTTATGCTTGCTGAGTAGCTGTGGGCCTGTGCAGGGTCGATAGGTTGATTGTGAGCTGCGGGGCAGCTATTTTGTGTGATCATACCATTTCCATGCATATAAAGAGGTTTTATCCGTGTTTTACTGTGGTTTTGGCTTCGGGCCTACTGGCACTGTTTTCTAAACCTTGCATGGCCCGGGGGGCCCGTTTTTGATGAAAATGATTTGGAAATGGTTGATTTCACTTGTGGAGATTTTTGGGCAAGAAAGTAAAATTATGTTAAAAATCATCAGTTTTATGATTATCGCTAGACTCGGCAGGGCCGGGGTGCTAGTTGAGTTTTCTTGTTATTTGAGATGATTTTTAGCCTCGGTCGGACCGAGCACCTGAGATGACTTTTTACTGTTTAGACCCGGCTACGCCCGGGCACCCTTGGAGGGGTTCTGAGATATTTTTCTACTATTTTTAGTCCTGGACAGGGTCTGGGCATGCATATTCGAGACTGGGTCTCTATCTTGATATCGAGACTGGGTCTCTATCTTGATACATGTTCTGATGATTGACTGAGTTTGAGTATGGGGTCTGGGACCTCCATGGACCTTTCCATCCGGGCCAGGGGCTACGGGCTGCGTGTGCCGGAGGAGGGGTATACGGTGGAGTAGAGGTATACGGGCAAAGTCCTTCCATGGAACCTACCTGCTGGGCCGGATCGGCGCCGGAGGAGGTACATACAGAGATACCATGGCACTTGAGATCTTCATGCATCATATCATTCATTATTTGAGGCTCCACCCTTGTTTGTTGTTTGCTGATTGTACGCTCCGGTAGTATGGGATGCCGGAGGGTTTGTTTTCACTTGTTTGTGTTCCTCGGTTGTATGGGCGACCGGGGGACTGTAGGTAGACTTTTGCTTTTTACTTATAGAATTGTTCTCTATTATGGATAAGTATGAGATTGGTGTGATTAGTTGAGTTTGATTCATGTATTTGAGCATGCCTATTGTTACTCTTTCTCTCTTCTTCTTACACTTGAGGTTACCGGTATACCGTCCATTTCGTAAACTTATTTTGTATACACTGTTGTTGCAAGGACCCAGGTGCGTTGTTTCTTACTTTCACCTGTGCCTATGATGTGTATATTCTGCTTACTAGCCTCACATGTGGTTCTGTTGATTTCCCTCTGGGCTAGTTCCTGTGTACCTTTCGTTGATTTCTGTAACTACTTGCTTCTATTCTGTCTGTTACTACATTTTTATCTTATATGTGCCCAGTCGGCCTATGATACCTACTGGGTACCTTATGCTTCGCATTTGGTGCTCACCCCTACCCCCTGCATCTTTGGGTGCAGATCCTAGCGTGGACCATCGCCGTTAGATCACTGTGATTCGTGCTTGGAGATCTGTTGGAGACTACTTCAGGCTGAGGGTGAGCTCTTGGCGATCGGAGCTTAGCTTTAGTTTATCTTTTGCTTCATGTACTCTATTACCATTCAGAGATATCTGTATATATAGTTTTGGTTTATTTGCACTCCATGTATGTAGTTTGGCTCTGTACTATGATACCAGGTCTTGGGGTTTGGTATAGTTTCCGCCTATGTATATATTTATATTCATGTTATCTATTTTATTTGTCTTGTTCCCTTATTTTCTAGATAGTAGCCCATTACTAACTGTTCTGGGCTACGGGGATTGGTTCACCTACCGGGGGTTGTAGGTGCCATCATGACCGAGAAATTAGGTCGTGACAGATTCACAGTGACGGATATGTGGTTTGGAAGCACGGACCATCAAGTGAATCGTCTTCACTGTAATATCCCAGTTTCTTCTCAATTTCCAACACTTTGCTCAAGGATCCATTTTGCCTGCACACTTAACCAAAAGCATCAAATCTACAAATAAAATGCTAAAGAACTTGCGAACATCCTAAGTATTAAGCATCAAAAGTGACGTATTTCTACGCCACATCACTTGGTATAAAAAAAATTGTATATCCATTCCATACATATAAAAAAACTTAAGCATTTGTATATAACCTGCTACAAATAAATTAAGTAAAATAGTTTGTATATCCAATTTATACATATAAAAAAATTAAACATATCATTTATCATATTTTATACACAATTCATATACTAAAATATATTTATATATAACTTGATGTAAAATAATTAATGTTATCCATTTCATATAGATAAAAAAAACTTAAACATGCGATTTATATATTTTATACAAAATCTATATGCTAGACATATTTATATATAACATGATATACAAAATATTAATTAAACCAATTTGAAAGAGAGAGAAGTTTGAAAGTTTATACAATCAAATCCAAAAATTAAAATTAAATTATGTGGTACTATTAGAATTAATTACTCATAATTTTGTCCGAAATTAAAATCAGATTTTCTCTTTCTTAAAATAAGCCTTAAATTGTGGGTTTGTTGAAACCTCAAATCTGTTATGATTTTAGGCTTAAAATACATTATAAAATTTTTTACCATTAATTCATAAAATCGGGTATGACTTGTTGTCACAAACCGATTTCTCGGTCATGATGGCACCTACAATCCCCCAAGTAGGCGAACCAATTCTCTTAGCGCAAAACAGTTAGTAATGGCTACTATCTAACAAATAAGCGGAAGAACAGTTTAATAATCAAAAGTAAGGGAACAAGATGAAGAGAATAGACAACAGGAATATATATATACATATGCGGAAGCTAAACCAAACTCCAAGACCTGGTATCATAGTATAGAGACAGAACTACATATAAGGAGTACAAATGATCCAAAACAACATATACAGATGTCTCCGAATGGTAGTAGAGTACATAAAGCAAAAGATAAACTAAAGCTAAGCTTCGGTCGCCAAGAGCTCACCCTCAGTCTGAAGTAGTCCCCAAAAGATCTCCGAGCACGAATCACAACGATCTAGCGGCGATGGCCCATGCTATGATCTGCACCAAAAGATGCAGGGGGTAGGTTGAGCACCAAATGCGATGCATAAGGTACCCAATAGGTATCATAGGCCGACTGGGCACATATAAGATAAAAGTATAGCAACAGACAGAATAGAAGCAAGTAGTCACAGAAATCAACAAAAGGTACACAGGAACTAGCCCAGAGGGAAGTCAACAGAACAACATACAAGGCTAGCAAGTAGAATATAATGCACAGGCACAGGTGAGAGTAAGAAAAGACGCACCTGGATCCTTGCGTTAATAGTATATACATAATAAGTTCTATAAATGGACGATATACCGGTAACCTCAAGTATAAGGAAAGGGGAGCGAAGAGTAGAGATAGACATGCTCGGGAAAACAGAAACCAAAGATCAAACTAACCATATCAATCTCAAATTAAGAAACCAACAACCTAGCCATAACAAGGAACAATTCCGTAAATAAATAACAAGAGTCTACCTACAGTCCCCCGATCGCCCATACAACCGAGGAACACAAACAAGTAAAAACAAACCCTCCGCATCCCATACTACCGGAGAGTACAATCAACAAACAGCAAACAAAGGTGGAGCCTCAAATAATGAATGATATGATGCATAAAGATCTCAGGTGAAATGGTATCTCTGTATGTACCCCCTCCGGTGTCGATCAGGCCAGCAGGTGGGTTCCATAGAAGGACACTGCCCGTATACCTCTACTCTGTCGTATACCCTCCCTCCGGCACACACAGCCCAAAGCCCCAGGACCGGAGTGACAAGGTCCATGGAGGTCCCGGACCCCATACTAAAACTCAGTATCAAGACATGTCATCCAAAAGTAAGTCCGAGTTCAAGATAGAGACCCAGTCTCGAATATGCATGCCCAGACCCTATCCAGGATTAAAGTAGTGGGAAAATATCTCAACAAACCCCTCCAAGGGTGCCCGAGCATAATCGGGTCTAAACAGTAGAAAGTCATCCCAGATACTCGGTCCAACCGAGACTAAAATCATCCCGATTTAGTAAGAAACTCAACTAGTACCCTGGCCCTGCCGAGTCTAGCATCAATAGTAAAACTGGTGATAGAAATCATAATTTATCCTTCTTTTACCCCAAGAAGATTCATAAATTAAATCAAACCATTTTCAGTTCATTTCTTATCGAAAATGGGCCCCCAGGGCCATGCAAGGTTTAGAAAATAATTCCAGTAGGCCCGAAGCCAAAACCATAGTAAAATATGGATAAATCCTCTTTATATGCATGGAAATGAATGATCAACACAAATAGCCGCCCATCAGCTCACAATCAACCTATCGGCCCTGCACAGACCCACAGCTACTCAGCAAGCATAACTAGCCTAGAAGGATATTTCTATGTCCGGGACTTTTGGACATTCCCAATAACCCACATTCTATGTTCCAGGGTCAAGAAGGTCTCACAGGACCACAAGGGTAAATAAAACGTACCGACAAGTACTACAAGCATCGGAGGAACAAAAGTAGGCGGACATGAATAACGTGGTCAAGGTCTGTGGTACCAACCTAATAATCCAACCCAAGGATGCCCATTAATATAATTTTATCCTATATATGCGAAGTCTAGAGGAGTTAGACTAACCTACCTGTCGTCCGATAACAAGCTGCTAGAACGACGATGTCCAAGCCCGAAATACTCTGAAAAGCTCCAAAACAAAATGAAACTCGAATTTGGGCTTGAATAACTTGACGTAGATAATTGATTTTCTTTCGGAGATCAAATATAGCACCAATACATTTTCCAGTGAAATCCTCCTTTAACGTTAACTTCCTTAAGCTATGTAAGCACCAGCTTACTTATTGCTCAAATTGAAATACTCTAGGTCGGAGCTCTACTTATATATTTCTTTCGATCAAATCTTTGTCCAAACTTGAAGGTTCGGTACCCAACTTTCAAATTTTAATTATCGTGGGGAATAATAATTTGTCTCCAACGTGATGCCTCTGTTAAATCTTTACTACCATGAATCCTCCGACGCTCAAAGATTTATACAACAATTCACAAACTTCCAACAATCAGATGGGTCAATATCATAAAAAATTAAATTCTAGATTGAATTGTATCAATTCATACATAAGATCTACTATATAAGTACATAAGATGGAGGTGGTAGGAGTCTTTTTTCTTCAGCAATTCCTTTTTTTACTTTTTAATTGGAGAAAGTAAGAATGTTTAAAAAAAAATCCTCTATTTGTTGTAGCCTCCCTTCACTTCCACGTGGAGTGGAGTTGGCAAAAATCACAATATTTACGTATTCGGATATTGTACAGGTTCATGATAAAATAATTATAATATTTTGAATATATCACAATTGATAGAAAATTATTTCGAGTAAAGCCTAATATCTATAATAATAATTTTTCAACATAACTTGACTTGCTATCTCCGTTAAAATATTATAATTTATAACAACCTTATAAAATAAATACATACACAAATATATCATAACAAAAATATTTTCATAAACATTTAAAATATTTTTGGAAGGCAATAAAAATATAACTTTTTACCACATTCAACTTTTAAATAAAATATTTTCAAATACGCGCGATGTTAATAAAATTCTCAAATTTAGGCTCGCAAGCCTTTGATACGGAGCGAAGGTTAAGGTCATACGAACGCAAATCACTATCGCACGATTTCGATAATCAGCTCCTATGGCTCAGCTCTAAAATAGAGAATGACCACAGAGACAAAATGAACGGCCAGGGCACCGAACCACCGGTCTCATCAAGTCATACATGACTTGGGGCTTCTACAGGAAAGCTCTAACAGTACAAGGAAAGCGTACATGTGAAAATGACGGGAAGAGTCATTATATCATCCACTACTAAAAAGGACTTTCATCCTCGAAAGTCAAGAAGAAGGAAGTACCTGAAGGCTCAAACAGCTGTGGATACTGAGTTCGCATAGCTCTCTTGGTCTCCCAGGTAGTCTCCTCAACTGGATGGTGCCTCTACTGAACTTTCACCACCGGAATTTCCCTAGATCTCAACCTCCTAACATCTCTGGCTAGTATAGCGACCGGATCCTCAACAAAGGACAAACCCTCATCCAACTGAACTAAACCCTAATGCAACACATGAGACTCGTCTGGAACATACCGGTGCAAAATCGAAACATGAAATACAGGATGTATAGCTGAAAATATCAGAGGTAAGGCTAACTAATTGGCAACACTACCAAATCTTTGAAGAATCTCAAATGGCCCAATGTACCTGGGTCAAAGCTTGCCCCGCCTACCAAATCTTATCACCCCCTTCATGGGCAATACATGGAGAAACACCAAGTCACCAACACTAAACTCCAAGGCGCGAAGCCTACGATCAGCATAATTCTTCTGTCTGCTCTAAGCTGCCCGAAGTTTGTCCTGAATCACTTGAACTCGGTCTAAGGAATCTCAAAGCAAATCTGTACTCTATGGCCTAGACTCAAAACCATCAAACCAACTAACTGGCGATCTGCAACGCCTACCATACAAAGCCTTAAAAAGGTGTCATGCCAATACTCGAATGAAAACTATTATTATAAGCAAACTCTGCCAAAGGCACAAAATGATCCCAAGAACCTCTAAAGTCAAGAACACAGTCCTGAAGCATGTCCTCCAGGACCTGAATAGTCCTATCGGATTGGCCATCTGTCTGAGGGTGGAATGCAGTACTAAGCTGAACCTCTGTACCCAAATCTTGCTGAATAGCCCTCCAGAACTTAGATGTGAACTGAGTGTCGCGGTCTGAAATGATAGAAGCTCCTACCCCATGCAACCGTACAATCTCGCAAAGGTAGATCTGTGCTAACCTCTCTGCACCATACTAAGTCTAAACCGGCAAGAAATATGCTGACTTAGTCAGCCTATCAACAATCACCCATATGGAATCAAACCCACGAGAAGTACGAGGTAAGCCAACAAGGAAGTCCATAGTAATCCCTTCCCACTTCCATTAAGGAATGGGAAGTCGCTGCATCAAACCACCAGGTCTCATGTGCTCGAACTTCACCTGCTGACAGTTCAAGCACCGAGATACAAACTTCGTTATATCCTGCTTCATACCACTCTACCAGTAAAGCTGTCTCAAGTATCTATACATCTTTGTTGCGCCAGGATGAATAGAGTAACTAGAACAATGTGCCTCATGAAGTATCAACTGAATCAAATCACTAACCTTCGAAACACAAAGGCGACTATCAAACCTCAGAATCCCATCTGAATCTAGAGTAGCCCGACTAGCCTCACCCCAGACAACCTGATCACGAAGGTCACACAACTGCTGATCCTCAAACTGATGGCTCTGAATCTGATCAATCAAAGTAGAACAAACCTCGACACTGGCGAGAACTCTGCTAGGATCCGACAAGTCAAGCCTAACCAAACGGTTAGCCAAGGACTGGATATCCAAGGCCAACGTTTGCTCAGAGACTGAAAGTGAATCTAGGTTGCCCATACTCACCGTCTTCTGACTCAAGGCATCTGCTACCACATTTGTCTTACTCGGATGGTATAGAATAGTGAAGTCATAGTCCTTCAGTAGCTCGACCCATCTCCTCTACCTCGAGTTCATCTCTCACTGACTCTTGATATACTGAAGACTATGGTGATCAGTGAAGATCTCACAATGAACTCCATATAAGTAGTGCCTTCAGATCTTGAGCCCGAAGACTACCGCTGCCAACTCTAAGTCATGGGTGGGGTAGTTGTGCTCGTGAACCTTCAACTGCCTCGACGCATTTGCTATCACTCAACTCTTCTGCATCAACACACAACAAATACCAACCCCAGAAGCATCACAATACACGGAGAAGCTCTGACCCTCAACCGGCAAAGTCAAAACTGGAGCTGAAGTCAATAAGGCCTTAAGCCTCTGAAAGTTGTCTTCGCACTGATCCGACCATTGAAATGGGACATCCTTCCTAGTCAGCATAGTCAAGGGTGTTGTTATAGAAGAAAATCCCTGAATGAACCATCTGTAATAACCTGCTAACCCAACAAAGTTGCGGACCTCAGTAGTAGTAGTAGGTCTAGGACAATCACAAACCGCTGAAATCTTCCCCGGATCAACCCTAATCCCATCCTTAGACACCACGTGCCCTAGGAATGCAACTGACTCAAGCCAAAACTTTCCCTTTGAGAACTTTGCATAAAGCTGATGATCTCTCAAAGTCTGGAGAGTAGTCCTCAAGTGCTGCTCATGTTCATCCCTACTCTCCGAGTATACCAAGATGTCATCTATGAAAACTATCACAAATGAGTCCAAATACGGGCCAAGAACCCTGTGCATCAAGTTCATAAAGGCTGCAAGGGCATTAGTCACCCAAAAGACATCACCAGGAACTCATAATGGCCATAACGTGTCCTGAATGCTGTCTTAGGGATGTCCTCCGCCCTAATCCTCAACTAATGGTAGACGAACCTCAAATCAATCTTCAGAAACACGATTGAACCCTGAAGCTGATCAAACAAGTCATCAATCCTTGGCATCGGATACCTATTCTTCATTGTCACCCTATTCAACTGTCGATAATCAATACACATCCGCATCGACCCATCCTTCTTCTTCACGAAGAGAACAGGAGCACCCCAAGGCGACACACTCGGTCTAATAAACCCCTTAGCTAACAAATCCTGGAGCTTCTCCTTAAGCTCCCTCAATTCAGCAGGAGCCATACGGTAAGGAGAAATAGAAATGGGCCTGGTGCCCGGCTTTAACTCAATAGCAAAATAAATATCTCTCTCAGGGGGAAGGCCTGGAAGGTTGGTAGGAAACACATCTAGGAAGTCTCTAACCACAGGAACTAACTCAGGGGAAGAAGGATCGGCACTAGCATCTTGGACATATGCTATAAAAGCTAACACCCACGGGAAATCAACTTTCTAGCTTGAAGACAAGAGATGATCCCGGATGGTGCATGGCTAACAGAACCCTGCCATACAACCTGGGATACACCGGCCACGGCTATGGTAACGGTCTTGGCATACAATCCAAAACCACACGGTGAGGGGATAACCAGTCCATGCCCAGTATCACATCAAAATCTAACATATCGAGTTTTATCAAATCACCCCAAGTCTCCAAATCACCAACAGATATCACACAGGATCTCACAATCCGATCCACTACTAAGGAATCTCCTACTGGGGTCGAAATAGAAATAGCAACAAATAATGGCTCACTAGCCAACCCCAAACAAGGCATAAAGTAGGCAGACACATATGAACAAGAGGATCCATGATCAAATAAAGTCGTAGCAGACTGATGGCATACAGAAATCATACCTGTGATCACAGTATCTGAGGCCTCTACCTCCGGTCTCTCCGGGACCATATAGAACTTATGACAACCTCCACCTGCCCGACCGTTATCCCTACCACCTTCTCTGCCACGCGGAGCACCACCTCTACCCTGATGACCATCCCCTCTAGCTGGAGGCTGAACTGCTCGTAAAGGCTCGGTCGATTAAACTGTACCCTGCTGGGGGCAATCTCTATCAAAATGACCAATTACACTACAAGTAAAACAAGCCTCTGGCAGCCTACTCGGTCAGGATGAACCAGCAGGTCCCGTATGGCCACCACGGCCTGATGCCCCAGAATTTGTACCCCTCGAAGACTGACCACTATAGCCCTGATGGCTTCTCTGACCCTGCTTGAACTGGGTACTACCGAAAGTCTGAAAGAAAGCCTGAACCAGTCGGTTGGACTGACCCTGGTGCTGCTGTGGCTGATAACCCTAGCCCCACTGGCCTGAACCTCTACCATCATATTTGGAACCACTTTAGCCACCCTGATGTTGAGGCCTCTTATCTCTGGACCCCTAATCATGTCGCTGTAAGTCCTCCACAGTACGGGCATAGTCTGCGATAGCCTGAAATAACCGACCACCGGCAACCAATATCTCAACTGGCTGCCTAATCTCTAGCCTCAAACCCCATACAAATCTGCGAATCCTAACTGCCTCGGTCGGAATGATCATAGATCCAAACGGCGCTAGCTGGTAAAAATGGGTCTCATACTCTGAGACAGTCGTAGAGTCCTGCATAAGCTGAGTAAACTGCTCCCTATGACGCTTACGATCACTCTGAGGCAAGAACTTGTCCATAAAGACCTCATAGAACTCAGACCAGGTCAAAGGAGGTGATGATGGTGGTCTGCAAGCAACCTGGTCCCTCCACCATAACTTTGCTGGACCCTCCAGCTGATAGGTAGTATAACCAACCCCGTGAGTCTCCAACAAACCCAAATGATGCAACATCTCCTCACATGTAGTAATAAAGTCATGTAGGTCCTGTCCAGAAGTACCAGCAACCTCGGAGGTGCTAATCTCAAAAACCTACCCAACGCCTTCTGCTCCGACTCTGTCATAGCTGGGCGAGGAGCAAGAGGCTGTGCAACTGATGGAACTGGAATGACCTCCACGCGGGG